>OX421501.1:12751498-12781498 GCA_949126835.1 Anisus vortex
AATGATTCCCCCCCCCCCCCACACACACACATACACAAACGACCTCGCCAAATGTTGCTTTTTGTTTTTACATATTCCTAATATTATTCCCTTCGTGGGAGGCTGATAGAAGTTTGTTAGTTTGTTTTACCATAAACGTGGTGTGTGGATCTGTTCGGGTTTTGTTTTGATATTTTTGTACAGATGTAAGAAAAAAAGGAATTGAACCCCAGGCGCCAACTCCCAACATTTGAACCCCAGGCGCCAACTCCCAACATTTGAACCCCAGGCGCCAACTCCCAACATTTGAACCCCAGGCGCCAACTCCCAACATTTGAACCCCAGGCGCCAACTCCCAACATTCGAACCCCAGGCGCCAACTCCCAACATTTGAACCCCAGGCGCCAACTCCCAACATTTGAACCCCAGGCGCCAACTCCCAACATTTGAACCCCAGGCGCCAACTCCCAACATTTGAACCCCAGGCACCAACTCCCAACATTTGAACCCCAGGCGCCAACTCCCAACATTTGAACCCCAGGCGCCAACTCCCAACATTTGAACCCCAGGCGCCAACTCCCAACATTTGAACCCCAGGCGCCAACTCCCAACATTTTCTTTACCACATCTTTCTTTTGCTGCAATTTCCAATCCACTAGTTGACCGTTGCCCGTTGTCTTACTGTCTATTGTCTAATTGCCCGTTGTCTTACTGTCTATTGTCTAATTGCCCGATGTCTAAATGTCACATAATTTCCCTTGTCTTGTTGTCCGTTGTCTAAATGTCATAAAATGACCGAAATCTAATTGTATGTCTCTTTTCTACATGTCTGTTGTCTAAATTTCCGTTGTCTAATTATCCCCAAAAGTTAGTTGTCTAATTGTCCCAAATTTTCCGTTGTCTAAATGTCCGTTGTCCAAACCAAAAATGCACTAAGGTTACCCCCCCCCCTTTTTCCTTTTTAATAAGTCTACGCCATTGCCATAGCCTACCAGTTCTGTACCTAGCTTTTCAATACATTTTTTGTCCCAAAAAGTTCGTTGTCTATCTAAATGTCCCTTGTCTAATGGTCCCAAAAAGTTCGTTGTCTAAATGTCCCTTGTCTAATGGTCCCAAAAAGTTCGTTGTCTAAATGTCCCTTGTCTAATGGTCCCAAAAAGTTCGTTGTCTAAATGTCCCTTGTCTAATGGTCCCAAAAAGTTCGTTGTCTAAATGTCCCTTGTCTAATGGTCGCAAAAATTTCATTGTCTAAATGTCCCTTGTCTAATGGTCCCAAAAAGTTCGTTGTCTAAATGTCCCTTGTCTAATGGTCTTTAAAAGTTCGTTGTCTAAATGTCCCTTGTCTAATGGTCCCAAAAAGTTCGTTGTCTAAATGTCCCTTGTCTAATTGTTCATTGGCTAAATGGATTTGTGTTCTCTATTACTTATTGTTTTTTATGTTATTTCTAAATTTCAGCCTCATCACTTGGCCATAACAAGCAACACCAATCTTCTCATACACACATCTCTTTTCTTTCATTATTCTTATAAGAATCACCACTTAGGCTTGGCACCACCACCACCAGCCCCTTACCCCCCCCCCCACACCCTATTAAGGAACGCTCCATCGCTATCTTGTTCAACAAGACAAGGGGGGACGCTGGTGTCAGATTTGGTTTACAGCAGAAGAAATACTGCCCCCCCCCCCCCCCCCCAGCTAAAGCGAAACGTTACAAGACCTTAATTAAACTTTAAAAAAAAAATATAAGGCAACGTCCACAATTTATGACACTGGCATATATATAAAGAGTTTTAATTAAATCTCTTTGGGTGATCCGTGCTCATGGTAAGGGAAATAATCTTGATGATTATCTCTTCAGTAGAATCATCTCCCCTTCATTATGCTACATTTGAAACATTTGAATTCATGCATGTTAGAATTTACATGTTGGTTAGTGTTGTTTTCTAATTGAAATTTTTTGCCAACTAATACCTCGACGGGATGACCCGGCCATTTGTATACTTTTATTTCTTGACACAATAAACATCAGCCGAATATTAAACAACGCCGGGTAATTTAATAGTATTTATAGGCCTATATATATATATATAATGGTTTTTCTTTGAATGTTAGTGTGTATTCATCATGTGTGCAGTTTCTTTCTCGTAACTAAATGAAATGGATAATTAATAGCGTAATGATGTTGAGAAACGATTTTAAATATCATTACATATCAGGGAATCAAAAACGGTTGCACGTAAAAAATAATTTTATATCAGTAGTTATCAATATTTATAAGCTATGGCATACAAGTCTTAAAAGGCTAAGCCACACTAGAAGCAAAATAAGTGATTCGCTGCGATTCAATTCAAAAATCACGATGATTCTCCCCGTTTCTAATGTGGCATAGTGCGAAACAAGTCAGTTTCAGTAGTGATTCCCGATGATTCACAGATTTAGAACATGTTCTAAAATTTGGAGTCACGATTCTTGATTCAAGCTGTGTCAGCCAATGGGAAGCGGAATTAGATCACTTAGCCTTAGAACCTAAAAGTGTCTAGCGGGAGAACATTATGATTCTCACTACAATAATATTTCAAGGTTAAACATCTAGAAAAGTATACTAGCTAGGTTTAACATCTAGAAAAGTGTTCTAGGTAGGTTTAACATCTAGAAAAGTATCCTAGCTAGGTTTAACATTTAGAAAAGTGTACTAGCTAGGTTTAACATATAAAAAAGTGTCCTAGCCAAGTTAAACATCTAGAAAAGTGTCCCAGCCATATTAAACATCTAAAAAAGTGTTCTAATTAGGCTTAACATCTAGAAACGTGTCCTAGGTAGGTTTAACATCTAGAAAAGTGTCCTAGCCAGATTTAACATCTAGAAAAGTATTCTAGCTAGGTTTAACATCTAGAAATGTGTCCTAGGTAGGTTTAACATCTAGAAAAGTGTCCTAGGTAGGTTAAACATCTAGAAAAGTGTCCTAACCAGGTTTAACATCTAGAAAAGTGTCCTAGCCAGGTTAAAAATCTAGAAAGTGTGCCAGCCTGGTTATACATCTAGAAAAATGTCCCAGCCATATTAAACATCTAGAAAAGTGTTCTAGTTAGGTTTAACATCTAGAAAAGTGTCCTAGATGGGTTAAACAGCTAGAAAAAAATGTCCTAGCCATGTTTAACATCTAGAAATGTGTCTTAGCCAGGGTTAAACATCTAGGAAAGTATCCTAGCCAGGTTAAACATCTAGGAAAGTATCCTAGCCAGGTTAAACATATAGAAAAGTGTCCTAACCAGGTTAAACATCTAGAAAAGTGTCTTTACGTCTATATAGCTCATAATATTATAGGTTCCATGTCATTAGTTTGAGAACAGACGAAGGCGGACAGGCAATGTGTTTGCCACACAATCCGCTTGTATGCCCCGGCAATGGAAACTTGTGAACGCTGATCACTAGTCCTAATGGAACAACATTGTCTGCAATAGAGAAATAATTTGTTTTTCAAACTGGAATGAGTTTTACTAGAATTTTTGCTGAATGAAGAACGTGTGAGGGGTGGGGAGGGTTAATGAAAAAGGAGGGGGGGATAGGTCAACATTCAGAATGAACTTGTGTATGTTCGCTGAAATGTCTGTATATGTGTTTCTGTGTGTGTGTATGAGAGAGAGAGAGAGAGAGAGAGAGAGAGAGAGAGAGAGACAGACAGAGAGAGAGAGAGAAAATGTAGTTTATATGTTCCTAACAATGCCAAAGTTAATCCCACGGCCGGTAACCCCGGTGTCGCCGGCGTACGGCGTCGTCAAATGATAATACGAGTTGTCTGAGAAAACAATACCGGCAACTCTTGTTAGTTTATCTTCCAGACTGACCTGCCCTTGTATGCAGCACCTCCCCAAACAACCCCCCCCCCCCCCCTCCCACTCAACAAAGCTAATTGTATCCCGTGGTTTACAGGCGACTGCACGCGGCTCATTTCCGGCCATCGTGAAATTTTTTCATATTTCATAAACAAAAGCCCTTCAACGCGGGGGTCTATGGTCAGACCGAGGGTTAGCCGTTCCTGTGGATTGTTATATATGCATAATTATTAATCCTGTTTAATAAAAAAACATAATTGAAAATGATATTGATAGGCCTATAGTTAACCTGGTGACACACTAAGTTTATACTAAATGTGTGTATCCTAAAAGCTGGATAGCAACATCAACACAAGAAAATATAACTACGTATTGTGTCCTTGCGTGCGGACACCTACTAAATCAACAAAACAGAATGCACAAATTGTGACAAATGCACAGCGATATATACAAGTTCGGAAATACCCGAAAACTCGTTCAACATAATGTGTTAAAAAATAGACCAAGGTCAATTTAATACAGGTTATTCTAATCAAGCTCTTTTATAGTCACCATTGTATTTTAATGAAGGTTAATATTAGTGTGCTTGATTAAGCATAGGCTACTCTTATATTTTTGTAATTTTTAAAACACCACAGCTGGCATAATATAATTTTTAAAAACCCACATCTTTCGTGAGAAATTTAGAGTAAATTTAGGGCTACTAAACTTTTTGTCCTACATATTCTCATAAAGTGGCTACGGATAAAAAGAAAATGCTAATACAGAAAACCTTTTGAAGAAATCCAAAGGTTTGTGATAGGGACAACATATCAAATTATTATTTTTTTTAAGCATTGCCTTCTATGTTTAAAATCAGACAAAAAAATTTTCCGAAAAGAAATTTTGAAACTGTCCATTCTTTTCAATATTTTTTTTTTTTTATAAATCCCCAAAATGTTATCAAGGAGTTAAAAAAAAAACTCTCTAACTAAATGTGTACAATCAACACACTGAAATGAGGATGAAAGAAAATGGGGTTAGAGATTTCCGCGTAATAAACGTCGTGAGCTATTTAGCTAAATACGTAGTCAAGTGAGCCATAACTGTTGGCTACCGCTCCTTGTATTTTTTTCTATGTTGCCACGATCCAAGCAATACTGAGAGATGTCTGATGGAGCTGCCCTTCAGCTTATATAGACTTTTTTTGTTCAATTCCGGCTAGCGTATAGCGTCTATTACTTTTTTTTTTTATCTTGCTAAAACTTATTTGTCTTTGAAAAGCGATGTCTTGTAGCCTGCATCAAAAGCTTGGATATCATTCTAGACTTGATGGATAAGCTATCTTTTAACCCTTCCCGTACCGACCTACTTCTATCTATGCTGCCTTCAGTTCCGCTATATACGCGCCCGGGACTGTAAGGGTTAAGAAGCTTATAAGAAGAGTGATATAGTGGAAACATTTGGGGTTAGGGTGGGGGGGGGGGATGTTAAAAGAATTTTTTCTACAGGTGTATTGTTTGTTTTTTTACTAATATAAAATGAACCATGAATGAAATTATGAAGTGTTTTTTTTAATACATCTGTAGGATAGACTTCCGTCAGCCATATTGCATTAACATATCACTGACGTATATATATATATATATATATATATATGCTAAATTATATAGACCGATATATATATGTGTGTGTGTGTGAGAAGGCCTATATAGGCCTTTAAAAAATGCAAGTTAAGTCTTTAAATTAACCAAGGGGGATCGGAATCCACACAAATAGTCTACTTTATATACATACAAGCTACATTGCCCGGCGTTGCCCGGGTGAAAAAAGACAGGACTGTAGGCCTATAAGGTGCAAATAAAAAATTTATAAACTACACTTAAAAGAAAGCTATAAATCTTATATTTAAATAATTTTTTTTTATTACTAAAGACTTTTAGGAAAGTAATTTAAAATAAATATTCTAATGGGGTAAAAAAAAAAAAATAGGCAAGTATTTTTATTTAACAAAAATCGAAATTGCCCGTAGATTTACAATGTCTTTTGTTTTTAAAAGTTTGAAAAAAAATTGTCGAAAAAAAAAGGGAGCCTATAGTCTAAAGTCTAAAGGGAGAATCGAACCCGACAGTATATAGGTCTAGGCCTAAATAGGTCAGTTACACAAACTCACGTCATTTCAAATCGACCAATGGGGATCCGTATGCGGACAAACACTCTTATTTTATATATATATATAGATTTCACTTACTCTCTCTCTCTCTCTCTCTATATATATATATATATATATAATATAGTATAATCCCATCGGAGCAACTTGATGCATAGGATTGGTGAAGCAGCGTTCACAAGCTTATGTGGATACGCGGGGATTGTGTGGCCGACACGATGCCCAACAAGGTTACTTTAACCTAACGAAACAGATCCGCGCTCACTCTGCGGATCCCTCGTGTGAGGCTAGTGTCCGCTGGTGAACTGTCATTTTCCTACGCAGGACCGTCTGCTTGGAATCACCTCCCATTACAGCTTCGCCAGAGCCCTAGCTATGACACCTTCAGGAGCCGGCTGAAGACTCACCTATTTCGTCAGCAGAATTAGCGTATTACTACATATTTCGTTGTCTGTCTGTATTCTGTAACTGTCGTCTGCGCATAGAACTGTCACCAACGGGATATGCGCTATATAAGCACCGTTATTATTATTTATTTATTTATTTATTAAGATAGTAGGTTCATTTATTTTAGTAGTCAGTTACATGAAAACTTCACATTGAAATTTAAAAGAAAAAAACAGTAACAGTAACACAACTCTGGTACACCGTAGAATTTTTTTGTTTCGGCCGAAGTCGAAACTATACCGAAAATTTTAAATTAACTTTCGGCCGAAACCGAAGCAGAAGCCCAAAGTTTTACTGCACCTTCGGTCGATTCGAATCCGAAAGATAAACCTAAATTGCCAAACAAAAGATTTAAAAAAGACTGCACATGCGTGTTTAGTGTGTAAGTAATATCAACTACTTTATGGGTAGGGATGTTAATATAGTTGTTGTTTTTCAAAACCGAATTTTCGGTTTTAGAAATCCGATTTTAAACCGGTTTTTGCCCCCCCCCCCCCCGGTCCGTTTTGTGTTCTTACTTTGTTATTATGTTATTATTGTTATTATATGTGGAAAAAGAAGCAATTGGTCTCTTGAATGATAGGTTGTGTAAATTTGATACAGTGCCAAGCTGAGGGGGTGCAGCTGGTACATTGTTCCGGGGCCTACGAGGTTTAAAAGGGTAGTTGGGATCGAAGTACTAGGCCTATACTATACAATAATATACATGTACATAAATATCATTAAGCCCCACCTTTTAACTCTAAAAAGGGTTCACTTTAAGCCTTCCTGCTTGATAAATATAATCGTTTCTGCGGCCCAGTTTAGCGAGCTATGTTAAATGTTAATTGGAGTCACATACTGAAGGACGACAATATAAAAAAAAAAGCGTTACAGAAAGTCTGCTTGTCTGTTCGGTATATTCAACGGTAGGCCCATATTCAACAAATGAGTGGAACCAAAGTTTTTTTGTTGTTTTTTTTTTTGGCTTCTTTGGCTTCTCTATGATGTGGATCAAACGAATTAGGCCGCGCAGATTCGCGTTAATAGTAACATCTGCCTTGTTGTCTGTGTATCGCAGCAATATTCGGGATTTGAAAAAACAATAGGCCTAGAGTGGTCTAGAGTCTAGACCAAGAGTCGGCAGCCTTTAGCTAACAGTGTGCAAATCTGGGATTGCTAAATAATTCAGCGTGCCAACAGCCTAAAAGTCAACCTGCTCAATTATATTTTTTGAAATTATTTGTATAGGACAATTAATTTAACTCCGTAGCAAGA
Source organism: Anisus vortex (assembly GCA_949126835.1). Taxonomy (NCBI): domain Eukaryota; kingdom Metazoa; phylum Mollusca; class Gastropoda; family Planorbidae; genus Anisus; species Anisus vortex. The sequence goes on from OX421501.1 coordinate 12,759,165, forward strand.
CCAAGGCCAAAAGCAAAGTAGATTATTTAAGGAGAAAATATTTAAAGAGTCTCATATTTAATACAAAATACGTGTTTGTGATTATCATCCTTTCTATTCGCATTTATATCAAATACAATAGTTTATTACTAAACTTTAACATTTATGGTAACTTTTGTCTTAACTCATAGCATAATTATTTGTTAGTGAAGATGAGGATCTAACACCTGCAAATGTTAATTGTATTTTGATCTTAATTTAACTGCTATGTCCTATAATGTGTTTAAAGCCTAAATATAATACCATAGTTGAGTGGAATAGATACGTTGTGATAATAAAAACTGCGTAGTTCATGTCATGTTTGAAAATATACATATACATTCTTTAGTCGTATAATACTTATATAATTTTCAAGTATTTCTGTACAGTTTTACAGTCATTTTAAAGTTATAAATTGTAAGCCATTTATTGTTTTATAAAAGAAAAAAAAAGGAACATATTAGAAATATAATCTCCAATAAAGCGGGTTACTTGTCTTCCTTTAAATAAAAAAAAAGTGTCCACTTTGATTCAATAGTGATGCCAGCAAAGTTGTTTTGTAATAAAACAAATATTACTGACTCATTATTATTTCTTTATATAAATCCAACAGTATGGTATTCATTATAAGATTTAGTTATTCAAGGATTAAACTAATTTACGCTAAACATTTTTTGCATTAATTATTTGCCCATTTAAGGAGTTTATATTTTAAACCTTGATAATTACAGAAATTACATAATATAGTGCTAATAAATAAGTCTGTTTTAGAATTGTTTTAATTTATGTTTAATTAAAGAAGATGTGCATAAAAACGCGTTTAAATGTAATTAGTCTGTCTCAATTAATGAGCGCCTTGTCTTGAAATGCAATTCGCTAAGTGTATAATGTCAGATACATATTTAGTCACTTCAGAGTGGTCAAGTGTAAGTGACTTCAAAACAGCTTTTATGTGCGATAAAATCTGTTCACAATGCTATTGTAAGTTGAACCGAAAGCTGAAAATAAAAGAGCGAATGCCTGGCAGCAGTTAAGAATAGCAGATGACTTTCCTAAGCAGCTTCCTTCCAGATTTTTTCCGCAAATGGGCAAATTTGGATGCTGATTTTTTTTAATGTTTAAAATTCAACTTGCTGCATTTTAAAATCGCCAATATCCCGCCACTTAAAAAAAAATCTACATCTAAGATGGATGTAGTAATATCAAACCAGTTAGGCTTGATGTGGTATGAAAAAAATAAGTCCATCAATTTGAAAGTCTTGACTTTAATTAGAAACATCCACTTTTAGGGCTTCGAAGTACTTCTCAAATAGCCCAACTATCTAGGGCCCTAGGCCTATCTTAAAATATATGCTTTAATATAGGGATGTAAGTTAAGAACCCATCGGACCAAATTGATCAAAGGGCTGATGAAGCAGCGTTCACCAGTTTCTGTGGCCACGGCATACTAGGGGATGCCCAACTAATGTCAGGTACTTATCAGAGCTGGGTAGACTCAGGGACACCCTCAATTCCTGTGACAAAATCCTAGCTTTCACCAGGATTCGAACCCAGGACCTTCGGATCGCCAGTCGAACGCGCTGCCTACCGTGCCATATAGGGATGTACATGTAGTTAAATGTTTTGAATTTGATTTTACGGCAAGGTATGTCCCGTTTCAATGCAAATCCATTCCAGTGGTCCTTGTAAAAGCAAGGTCAACTCACTGACACTGTGTCGCTATCTCATTCAGAAACATCGACTTCAACAATCAGTTTTCCTCTTTCAAAACCAGAAAATGTTGTGGGTTTTTATCAACAGAGTTTCTCGCGTGCCATTGAAAGTCGCTCTCCGTGCCAAGCTTGTCACGCATGCCTAAGAGTGCCGATCCCTGCTTTAGACTATGAGTACAATAGGTTCAGACTCTAGAGCATGGGTTCTCAAGAAAAAGAAATCGTTATGACTTTTCGATTAAGTAGAGGTCAGTATTGGCAAATATGGTGTGCGGCCGTCTGGTCCTGTAGTTGACCGATCACTGTCGCCTTAACATCAACTAATATTATATTTTGATCTGATTTATACTGAGATATCCTTTAGTGAACTTTAGTGTGTTCCAATGTCTTAAAATATGAGTGTTACATAATAATTGGCAACTATCGTTAAGCGGTATTGATACGTCGTAATTATACAAACTGAGTAGTTATTGTAATGTTTAAAATTATACATATAAATTCTTTAGGCATATAATATTTATAAAATACTTTTTACAGTTTGATCATTTTATAGTTCTAAATGTAAGCCATTTATTTATTTGTTTTAAAGAAGAAAAAAAAGAAATATTAGCTCAAATGAAACTGGTTAATTATCTCCCTTTCATTAACAAATCATTCCACATTTGATTCAATAGTGATGCCGAACAAGTTCTGTTTTGTAATGTGAAAAATATTACTGATTATTATTATTTCTTTATACACATTCAACATTATGGTATCGATATGTAAAGTACCCTTCGGACCAAACTGATCATAGAGTGAAGCATTAATTGCCTTGCACACACTAGATTCTAGACTCTAGATGTGAACATTTGTCATAAGCGACTCATAGTCTAGACTCTAGATGTGAACATTTGTCATAAGCGACTCATAGTCTAGACTCTAGATGTGAACATTTGTCATAAGCGACTCATAGTCTAGACTCTAGATGTGAACATTTGTCATAAGCGACTCATAGTCTAGACTCTAGATGTGAACATTTGTCATAAGCGACTCATAGTCTAGACTCTAGATGTGAACATTTGTCATAAGCGACTCATAGTCTAGACTCTAGATGTGAACATTTGTCATAAGCGACTCATAGTCTAGACTCTAGATGTGAACATTTGTCATAAGCGACTCATAGTCTAGACTCTAGAGTAGTCTAGAGCATAGTTTCTCAAATTTTTCGGCTCACCGCCCCTTTTTACAATTTTTTTCCGTTCACCGCCCCCAACTTAATTTTAGCGCCCACTCCCCCTTCCACCCCTCTGGACTATGGTTTCCGCAAATTTTTTTTTTTTGGCGAACTAGACTTTTTGTGTGATTTATCTTTAAAAAAAAAACTGAAAAGGAAACATATTGTATGAATAAATAGATCAAAAAAATACTTAAACGAGAGGTTTAAATAAATCAATATTACTGTGAATCGTTTGCCTGGTGTGTTGCAAGTAGTTTGTCTATAGATCTATGTGTTTCAATTGTGTTTGCAAAAGCCTTAGGTCTCCACGCTTCACTATTTGCAGCTTGTTTTTCTTTTTTTCACAACCAAATGGTAATGGCTTAAAATCCACTTTCCCCCAAAAAGAGGTTGATAAGAATCCAATAAAAAAATTGTTGCAAAAAATCACAGACCTAGAGAAACTGATTGATTTTCTCCCAAAGAATCGCCTTTGCTTTTCAAAAACTCGAGCACCGAATCCAAGTCTCATATATTATGTTTAAACTACTTTAAACAGTCATCGTTTGCTAAACAACGCACCTCTGAGTGCAGTAGCCATCGCTTGTAGTCCTCGTCAATGAACAATATTTATTTTCACACAAAGTACATAATTATAATAAAGGCAATAGTTAAAGACATGACAATAACAAGAAAATTATACAATTGCCAAACAATAAAAAAAGTATATCTTCATCTGCTTTTCACAACTACTTGACATTCGCTAATTTACTTTCAGCTTTCGGTTCAACTTTCACATGTGAACAGCTTTTCTCGCACATCAAAGCTGTTTTACGCATACAAAGAGCTCACTTACACTTGACCGCTCATTAATTGATACAGACTAATTACATTTAAACGCAATTTTATGCTCATCTTCTTTAATTAAACATAAATATAATTAATTCTAAAAAAGTGCATTTGTATTATTAAAGACCAAGTGAAGAGCTTTTTATCAAAATTGAGTTAACATTTGATTTTGATAGTAAATAGTGTATTCAGTATCTGAATGTTAAAAAAAACATTTATACAAAATATCAAAGATACATTTTAAGTAATTAGTTCAATATTTGCACTTAAATGTGTGTGTTTTTCGGATGATTACTCCAAATCTCGTAGCCATTTGAGATGTTTTTATTTCCGGCAATATAGGAAAGTGACGTAACATAAAGGATTCCGACTAGGAAAAATGAATATTGTCACTTGTTTTGAATCTATTGCCACATGTTTTGAATCTTTTCCCGGTTCTTATTTTTAACAAAATGGTTAAATATAGATTTATAGCGTCTATTTTTATTTATTTATTTCCCTTGTGATACGTCACTGCCGTATGAGGCTATTCCAAATCTCGTTCCTTTGAGAAAAACCTCTTCACTTGGTCTTTAAGGAATTATTTTGTACGAATCTTAAATAATCTAGTTTTAAACTATTTGTTTGAGAACAAACAAAAAATAAATCCTGGGAACAGCCTATTTGAATAATTTCCCCCTAAACCGTCAACAAAGCCGAAAAGTTTATCATCCCTATTTATGGGTAGCTTACTCTTTCAGTAAACTACAGAACATATAATGTACAGATAGGGTTGCAATCCGTCCCGATATATCGGGACTGTCTCCGTTATGGACCTTCCATGTAATTGTGTTATAAATAGAAAGTACTATTAACTACATTATTTTACTTCATTTCTACAGCCCCATCTCAGAGTGTCCCGACGAGGTCCCAGCTAGATATGGCAATCCTATGTACAGTTCTACTTCACACAAATTAATTTGCAACGGTTTAACTACATGAAATTATCACTAACGAGAGTAATAGATGCAGCACTAGCGTTGCAGTCTGAATTTTGTACATGTAAAAATAGATATTCGGCTGATGGCAGAAAGTCAATTTCATTTTCGGCCGAAACCGAAATCAAACTGAAAGTTAACTTTATGGCTTCGGCCAAAACTGAAATTACACCGAACGAGTCAATTTGCCTACTTTCGGCCCCGAAACCTAAACCTAAACCGAATTTCGGTCGGCCTCTAATACTTCGACAGAGTAATGAGGCAGCAACTCTAAAGAACGAACCGAACTGACCCATGACAGAAGCTCCCACACAGCCTGTAGGGGTCCTACTTCAAGAACGCCCCACTTATTTACGACCTGTGGCGAAGAAACTGTTGTCAAGCTGGGGTTAGGTCGAGCGCATGCTGTGAGACTGCCCGAAATTGAAAACGAACAGACTAGACGGTCATTTGTTCCGGCCCCCTGTGGCAGTGCCTCCAGTTTGTGACATACCGGTACATACCGGTACATACCGGTACATACCGGTACAGTTAGTCTCCGAGCCCTAAGTTATACGTTTGGTTCAAATCTTTCTTAGTCGTGTATAGAATACTCTTATTCATTTACACTTAACCTTTTTGATCATTTTAATCGTATCTTAAATGTTAAAGACGCCCGCTCTATACAGAAGATAATTGCGTCCTACGTTTATTCATGTTTAGGTTTTAGGTCTAGTCTAGTATTTCGATAAGTATTTTAAATGATGTGAATAAAGTTATGTGTCGTAGGACCTTATGTATTTGTTTTATTAAATGTTAAAATGTTTATAGAAGATGTGATGTTATTAATGATGGCAATTTAATTATTATATATTTTAATTAGGGAATTTTCATTTGTGTTGAAACATAAAGCTCTTTTTTGAATCTACACTAGGTCTATTATTTTTTCACATAATTTTTTTTTTAGTTGGTAGGCTTTTTATAGAAGATGCATATTCTAGAATAGGTCTCATTAATTATAAGTTGCATTTTAGCTTTATGTTATAGTTATATTTAGGCCTACGTTTGTAGGCGTCGAATAGACACTTTACGTAGCGTTAGCTTACTAAAAAAACGATAACTATTTTAAACAGACGCCAAATTGGACCCTTTGCACAAGTAACGTCACTGCCCAAAAGGTCAACAAATAAGAAAATAATATTTTGGGGGCCTCAAGCAAATCACAATGTTGTGCCTTTGTGTAGCTTTGCTAATTGTTAATCTTTTTTACACTCGTTAGTTATTTTGTTGTTGTTGGTTGTTGTTTTCAAATTTTGTTATTCCCAATATTTGTCTCTGGGAGCATGGTCGTTCTGTGAAACCCAAGGCGGTGGCACCATGCATTGAAACCCAAGGCGGTGGCACCATGCATTGAAACCCAAGGCGGTGGCACCATGCATTGAAAATAGTGAAACAAAGGAAATAAAATAAAAAATACATGTGGATATTTCTCTGCTTTTTCTTTTTATGCTGACCTAAGCATTTTTTTTTTAATTTTAAAAAGAGCTGAACATATGGCTACAAATATTAGCGACTATATTCTAAAATAACAAAATCTTATGATGATAATTATGTTTATCTATATTTGTATCTTCTGTCAGATATTTGCTTATAGACTAATCGTCTGACAGGTACCTGTACACTAATCTGTTTACAGTTTCATTTAATCCCAGCACAAGGATTAACGAAATCACAGATTGAAATTTTACATGCCTGACGCCATACAGACAAAGGAAGCTAATATACAAGAAAAACTTCTTTTTTTTTTAAAAGGGGCACGCTCAAAAAGATTTTTAGTTTGAGATTATTATGCATTGATAATCACGTGACTATATCTGTAACCAATCAAAATTCTCGGTTTCAAACATTCGAATTCAGCGACGATGTTCAGGTAAGTCCGAAATAAGTCCCCGCTTCCTGTGTAGATTCATCCTCGCGTTCAGAAATTTTAAAATCACCAGCTCAACTTGTCAACAAAGCGAAAACCCCAGGGGGGGGGGGGGGATAAAAACACCTACTGCAGATGTTGTGCAGGCAGACGATCGCCATTTCCCGCAATTTTGCCACGTTCGCCTTAAAAGCAGGCCCTTACCGAATGTGCCATGCGCACAAGAGATCATTTATTATTACAACCGGAAATAGTAAGCAGGCGATCAGGCAACCCTTTGAATTGTAAAAAAAAAATCAACCTTTATAACTTGTTTATTTATAGTTTACAAGTTTGTGAACGCTGCCTCGTCAGCCATATACAGTATACCGCCTGCTATTTGCGGAGTTTGTTTTTTACCTCCCCGCGAATGGCGAAAAACCGCGAATATTGGATGGTTTTAAAACGCCTATGTATGAGATTATATACGGTACTAAAATTAAATGCTTCCCGAACACTTTCTAAACATACTCTTACTCATTAATACAGTATTAATGTAGTAATTTTGCATGCAGTTATGTATTTCACTAATGTATTTCACTAATGTAGTAATGCTAATGTAAACACATTTTAATTTTGTACTACAACAATAGCTTATCTTTATCAAAAAGAAACGTAAGTACAGTAGGACTGTAACACCGCATTGCATAGTTACCCATACTGTATTACTTTATGCTACCTACAAAAACCTGGTTTACCGGACATTCGTTTTTATGACGCTAGCCCGGTATACCGGGCATACGAATCGATATGATAGGGTTAAGAGCCAAACCCGCGAATATGCGGGGCCGCGAATGGGGAACCGCGAATAGGTGAGGGTATACTGTACATCACTTTGGTCCGACGGCCAACGGGATTACTTGTACTAACATACTAACATGTTTATTTGTTTGATTGTTGAATACCATCTTCCAGAGTCATTTAACCGATCAAGACACGCGTTAAGTACTATTACTCTCATTTTTCACGAAAGTTCCTTTTTATTACAACATATGTATGCCGCTCACTGATCTATAAAAAGAATGGATTAAACACGGAAACGATTTTCGTTGGACGGATTATCGACCAAAAAACCAAGGCTCGACTGTATTGTACTACTTGGCCTAAACAAACTGCCAGCCGCAACTTCCAATTTGAAAAAAAAATCGAGTAAAATAAGACGGGTCTGATTATTAATTTGGTTCAAAGCACACCTGATAAAGCTGTTCCTATAAAATTTAAGCTTTTTGTTATGTGTATTTAGCTTGTTGTTGTTAGCTTGTTGTTGTTTGTTTGTTTTGTTTTGTTTCATGTGGAATTTTCGTTTTAGCAGAGTTTCAAATGACTATATTATTGTTATATTGTGGACCTATTTTCTTTCATGTAGAAATTGGCTGGTAGCACATCAATATATTTTAGTTCAGTTAATTAGATAATAATAATTATCCCCCTCACAAATAAAACAAACATTTCTCTATTCAACAATTTATGCATACGAGTCCCTCCATTCTTTTCACTCCAAGGCTCGTCTATCCATTACAAAATAAACATTTTCAAGGGTTTGCTTGTATTCACATAAAAATGCTTTAATTATATTCTTTGTGCATAAGATACACAGAAACTGTAATAAACAAGATCACAAATCAAGCACTTCATAAATAATTTTCATTTTGGTATCCGCAAATGATTTATATAGTATCCCGAAAGGACCAAAATTCTTTACGGAAACGCTTAATTTAGAATGATGGAATGCACAATACAATATTTCGCAGAACTGTTCCTAGAGCAGGGGTCGGCAACCTTTTGATAATAGTGTGCCAAAGTATGATTTCTAATTCATTCAGCGTGCCAACAGTGTAAATCTCATCTTGCTGTAGCACAATATTTCTTGTAGAAGATACTTTTTGGGGCCGCTTCCGCGTGCCATTGAAAATCCCTCATCGTGCCAAGTTTGAAACGCGTGCCGTATTTTGCCGACCCCTGCACTAGAGTATCCGCTAATGCCCAATATGAAATACGGAAATTACGAATATAATATCCCGTAAATGAGCAAATAACGTACGCAACTAACGTTTCTAAGAAAAAAGTAGCAAAAAAAATTATTATACAAATAATACTATTTGTATTTACCCAGAAGTAAGCCTTACTGTTTAAATGATAAGCTAATATGGTATTATAAATTATTCATTTATTGTTTGAACATAAAATACATGTAATGGGTAGATCTATTTTCAATGAAAATAATAATTTTAAAACGAAATCGAGAATTGTGTGTGAAAAAAAGACAATATTCTGTTGTGGAGAATATTCTGTGATGCTCTTCATACGGTCATTGTATTTTGATTTGCAAGGCTCATAGCTCTATGTACTTAACCCTCTCTCTTTCTCTCTCTCTTTCTCTCTCTCAAGCAAGAGTTTAAACTACGACCACGTCTCTCGTTCACACACACTTGAAAGTGGAAGAGTGCACGAATCTATAGCGCACCTCTTCCCCACCGCTCCCGGCCACCCCCCCCTTTTTCCCTCACCACCCACTCGCACACATGACAGGGCACCCCCGCCGCCACCTTCGCACCCCCCCCCCCCCACATCGCCCGTTGCACAGTGCCAGGATGGCTGGCACCGTATGCCAGGTCTCAGCGATCCGCCATATATCAGTGTCGCCCTGGCAGGATCCGAACAACTTTCTCTCAACCCCCCCACACACACACACTCCCTCCCACCCTCCGACGCCCCTCTCTCCCCCACTAGCCAGCAAACCACCCAAACCCTCTCACTCCCACCCCATGTTTTCTGTTTTTTTTCCTTCTCCTCTTGTTCTCCATAGAAAAACCTTTCTTTATCTTAGAACAACATTTTGCCCCATTCCGGAATTGAGCAGCCGTGGTGCTGGGGGGAAAGGGAGAGGTAAGAATGGAGGCGAAAAGGGGGGAGAGAAAGCCGAAGGTAGAAACGAAGAGAAGAGAGAGGAAAAAATGCCAGAGGTTGTAGGTAGTGCCAACAATGACGACAGAGGGAGTGAGGTGTCTTACTCGGCAGTCTCTTGATACGTCATCAAGATCATCAGAGCTGGAGTGGAGGAGAGAAGGGGAAGGAGAGAGAGAGGGGGGGAGAAGGAGAGAGAGAGAGGGGGAGAGAGAAAGAGAGAGAATGAAAAATGTAGAAATCATTTAACCACAAGAACAGGGGGAGGTAATACTACGTCAAGTGCACCTCAGCAGGGGGAATAACCGAATTGTTGACGCGGTTACGTAAACTGGATTATCCTAAACCCTTGGAAACGTCTCCACTTTTTTTTCTCGACCAGCCAGACTCACGGAGAATTTCCTGGGGGGTGGATATTGTATTTGTCAGTGCCAACCCTCTGTCAGCGGTTATTGACACGCCAGACATTGTCGACAGAACACTTGTAATGTCATGTCGGGCCGGGCGGGCCAAGGAGAAAAAAAAATTTCTATGATACATATTTTATGATTTATCAAATTACAATTTTCGTGAATTGAAGAAAGCGAAAGAGGTTTTGATGCTGCATGTGATCATTGTTACCAACAACTTAGCATCTTTTAAAAACCCTATCTTCTTCTTCTTTTTATTCTTATCTTACATATTACAGACGCTCCTTCTATTAAGAAGATTATTGCGTCCTACACTCATCCGTGGTCCGAGTCTAGTCTTGCATCTTTATTAATCTTTAAAATGATGTTAAGTAATTGGTTTTCCTGGTTTGATCAGGCAACCCATTACATGCCCGAATGCCACTACGGGAAGAAAGAGTACTTATATGCATTTGTTCTTTTTTTCAGCCTAGAACACCAGTCCGGCACCCTTGAAGAACAGGGTTGTCTTTGTAATACTTTGGTTTTGGCCCCAGAGCTTTTCCTGCATAGTGGTACCTTGAGGTAGGACCAGGTCCCGGGTCTCTCTTTGGAGTGGGCACTCTGTTGCAGGATGTGCTGTGGATTTTTGGAGTCTACTTCCACATGGACACTGTTTCACCGGACCTATGGATCAATTTGGATACTTTACTTATTTTTATGTTTGGCTGACACTGTCCTGAACTACGTAAAGTTCTCTATAGATTCTTGTTTTTAATGAAAAGTACATTGTAACGAACTGGGACGGATGTACTATTGCGAAAGACGAACCCTGTTACATAAGGCTGCGAAATTAAACGGGTGGGAATAGTTGGGGGTGGGTGGGAGGATGGTCTTGAAATCAAGCAGCGAACAAGCTGAACAAATAAATGTGATAAAAAAAACTAACCCATAAAAAATCAAGTTCTTATTATACTCCCTTTCTTTGTAAACTAAATGTATAACATTAAATTAAACATCGGAAATGTCGGCAAATACATATATAATTATAACGATTCCGCCTTTTTAAAAAAAATACCGGTTACTTATTTCCTTGAACATTTGTAAGGCTTTAGCAAAAACATTGCCCGCAAATTTTATAATACGACACGAATGTAAACATGAATTAACTTTTTCCCTTCATTCACAAAGCTAGAGCGCAAAGTTTGATGACGTCATAAAAATAATCTCAGCGCATCCTTTTTTTTTTCTGTGACGAAAAACCATAATATGTCCGACCGGCATTTTCAACGTGAAACCAAAACAAAACGTTTAATTTTCAAAAAAAAATCAAAATTATAGTAGGCTATAATTAAGTTTTTTAACTGACAAAATGATAGATTGTATTGTTAGTCGCCATAGGTCTGCTGCCCAAGTTTCAGCTCGATTGGACGACGGGAAGTGGTCGAAAAATCGATGCAAAGTTTTACAAGCAGACAGACAAATAGACAGTATGAGCTAAGAGAAAGGGAGTAAAAATGGAAATAAAGGAAACATTTGAACATCGCATAGTTTGTTTTTTTAAACATACTGAGTAATTACTTTATAAGTGTTTACTTAGACTAAAGTATGGCAAGGGGCAGCATTTTTCATTTCTCGCCTAGAAAGGCATAACACCTAGAGTGACCTGGTAACGGCTCTGGTGAAAAACTACCTTAAGGACCATTTTGGGTGTTGTGTATAACGGTTGTGGTCTGCAGCCTTGTAGGCCGCATGAGACCATCGCCTTGCATATATTGCTATGTCTTTAATATCATTTAGATAAGTTTCATCCAGAGCGTTTTTGTTTTAAACAAAGTTAAAAGGAATTAAGAATATTCATTTAATGGTGTTTAGGATCCTTCCATATATTCTAAGCATGGTCCTTTCTGTCGAGTGGGCGAAAAGGCACTCGAGATATTCTAGATCTGCTATTAGTCAATGAAAGCTCAATAGTAATGATGCTATTCTACTAAAGTACCATGGGTCTCCAAGCTGGCAAAGTGTGTAAACCACCGTCCATAAGAATAAACTGCCGGGATAATGTAGGCCATAGGTTCTCAACCTTTTTCGGCTCATCGCCCCCTTTTACATTTTTTTCCCACTCTCAGCCCCATTCTTAATTTTAGCGCCCCCCCCCCCCCTCTGTACTATAGTTTCGCAAATTTTTTTTGCCGGACTAGACTTTTTGTGTGATTTATAATCTTCTAAAATAACTGACTAAATACATTTAAACGAGTTTTTATGCTCATCTTCTTTAATTAAACACAGTAGTCATATTTGTTACGTTACAAAACAGAAATTGTTCGGCATCACTATTGAATCAAATGTGGAAACATTTGTTAATTAAAGGGAGATGATTAACCCGTTTCGTTTGAGCTAATATTTCTTTTTTTTTCTTTTATTAAAAAAAAAATAACAACTTACATTTATAACTTTGAAATGATCAAACTGTAAAACGTATTTGAAAATTTTATAAATATTATATGACTAAAGAATTTATATGTATATTTTCAAGCATTACAATAACTACACAGTTTGTATGCTTACTACGTATCTATGCCCCTTAACGTTAACTACATTTCAATGTTATCGTAAGATTCAAACGCATTAAAAGACATCTCGGTAAAACTGAGATCAAAATAATAGTATCAGTTGTAAAGGCGACAGTCCGGTGAACCAACCATTGGACCAGACGGCCGCACCCCATATTTGCCAAATACTGACCCCTACGTCATCGAAAAGTCATTGCGATTCCTATTTCTAATTAGTTTAATAATATGTATGCCTACTGTTAGGGGATATCAGATATTTAGCAGCACTTGCGTTTACATCATATTGATCTCATACAAAAACTAAATCGATTCAAATAGCTGTGGTGTTAAAATTATATCAGGTACGTTTCTACCGCCCCCCCCCAATCGCCCCCGGGAATGTCAGCGCCCCCCTAAAGCTTCTCACCGCCCCCGTTGAGAACCTATGATGTAGGCCTATATGCCTCTGCCCCCCCCCCCTTTCGTAGAGAAACGTGGTCGTCCCATTGCTGGACCTGGGATAAGATGACCATGTAGCGTGGTAAGCGCAGTGAACACGAAGACATTTGTTTCTCCCCGGTGGTGGACCTTGGTGTGACAACGGGAAGAGTAAACAGTCACGTTCATTATGTCGGATTTAGGCCGTGGCCTTGTGGAGATGTGTTCACTCTAGACGGGGGCTGATTTTTTTTCTTTCATAAGACATACGAAATTCATATGTTTTATGTTTGTTTATTGGTGTGTTTATTTGTTGTTGTTGTTTTTCATTAGTCTGTTACCTTACAGCACAGCTTGTGTAAAAAGAAAACATTTATTATTGAAAAAGAATCTTAACTATGAATAACATAGCACTACCCTTTTAGATTAGCCCCAGTCAAATGTTTAGAAGTAAACTTTAATTTCAACACTATGAATAGATGGTTCCTGTCTTTGAAAGCATCAAAGTGTTGGGCTATTAACACACACAAACACATTTAAACACCTTCCTGGAATACTTTTGTTTCCAATTAGGAAACAGAGAAAAATTTCACGGGGTACTAATTAAAAAACTGCACCGCACTTCTTTATTCTTTAATAGCTTGCGCGTTCCATTTCACTGCCTCGGCTTAAGGGGGGGGGGGGGTTGGGGGGGGGGGGGTGGAAGGTAGGTGCGCTCTATTTTCTGTTTAAAGGCACGCCATTGGCTCCTGCTTTTCGTTTTGATGAGTTTGTCTTTAATTTTGTTTGTTACGTAGAGAGGGGGAGGGGTAAATGTAATGAATGTTTGATTGTTTGATGTCTTTGCTTGAGTGAGTACAAACTACTGCTTGTGTGGTCTCAATAGACAGTTTAAAATAAAGGAAGAACACATCTAACGTTAGTATCTTATCTTCAGACGCTCTTTCTATAAAGAAGATTATTGCGTCCTACGCTCATCCGTATGGGGCACGGTAGCCGAGCGGCAGCGCGTTCGACTGGCGATCCGAGGGTCCTGGGTTCAAATCCTGGTGAAGCCGGGATTTTTTCCCAGGACTTGAGGGTGTCCCTGAGTCTACCCAGCTCTGATGGGTACCTGACATTAGTTGGGGTAAAGTAAAGGCGGCTGGGCATTGTGCTGGCCCCACATCCCCTAGTATGCCGTGGCCACAGAAACTGGTGAACGCTGCTTCACCGGCCCTATGATCACTTTGGTCCGAAGGGTACTTTACTTTTTTACGCTCATCCGTAGTCCGAGTCAAGTCTTGCATTTTTATTAATGATGTTAAGTTATTGATTTTCCTGGCTTGTTCAGGCAACCCATTCCATGCCCGAATGCCACTGAGGAAGAAGTTAGTCCGTCCAAAATCTAATGCACTGGAGAAATGTTGCAGAAGCCCTTATTTCCACACGGAATGCAATGGAATACGTCAGTAAGACATTGTCTGAGCACACACACACACACACAAAAAGAAAAAATGAGTTGCAGTTTATGCAAGATGACTTTTAGGGCTCTTATAGGACCCATATGCCAAGAGAGTAACAAGAATTATAAATAGAGATGTGATCATCTTCAGAAACGAAGGACGAATAACATTGAGTCACATACCTATAGTGATGTGTGTGTGTATGTGTGTGTGTGTGTGCAAGGGTGAGTTGTTACACTACGGCTCCCGTACGAGCTAGATTCGGTCCGCCTGGTTCAGGCTTCAAAAACTTATTTAGCGCACTTAGGAATCCATTCATACTATTCAAAAATGTAAATTCCATCCCGGCCACAAACAGTATTTTATTGGTTTTCACGCTGAGGTTTCCAACGGCTTCAATGGCCTGAGTCTAGGCTACAACTGGAGAATGGCCTTAAAAAGATACGTCATGTAACTATTTTGTACACCAATGACTTCTGTGTGGTGTCCAGTGTTAGTTGACGTCAGATGTGCACGAATCAAATTCCTCAATATGAATAATAATTATTTTAATCGAATAAATTATATATATAAAAAAACAACAATGGGATCTTTACGTTTCATAGAGAAATGATTATATCTATATGCATGAATCGGCAATGATTAGATACAATTTAATCCTTTCTTTAAATATCACTGTAGAGTTATTTCCAACTTTCTATGGTATTCAGCCTACTTGAAATATGAAATAACTTGTGCATTTAAAAATAGTTTCATAACATTAAAGTTTGTTGAGCTCATTTGACAAATGAAATATTTAAAAAAAACAAAAATAAATAATTATACAAAATATTTATTTATAAACCTTTTTTTTTTAATTCTCTCTTTCTTGTATTATTTTGCAATTTAATTTAATTTAACTACCTGATTAAGTAGTAAGTAGTTGATTAGTTAATGTAAGTTAAGTTGTTTAATTATTGTGTTTAATTGAATCAACTTACAACGTATATGTGTACAGATTAGAGAAAGAGGGCGAAGAGAGAGTAAGAGAGAGAGAGAGAGAGAGAGAGAGAGAGAGAGATAGTGAGAGAGATGCATGGTTTCATATCAGAGAGTTTTGATGGTCTAAACATAAAATTAGCATAATATATGCTTTACGTCATAGTTTGGTGTTTTACTTATATAGAAATGTTCTATGCTAGACATTGTTAGACACGGGTCTGTGTCTTATAAGTGTGTACTCCAGTTAACAGAACATTTCTTACACAAGTAGACAGACTTGATAACTATTTCTTTAAGTGCTTCATTTAAGAGAGAGCGAGAAGTGAAGGGGGGGGGGGGCTAAAGACTAGAGCGTGGGGCGGTAGGTGGTTGGAGGGGGGGGGGGGGGCGTGCAACGTTTTAATTGGTGAAGACATTTAAAATTGAACATGACACGTTTGCCAACTGTCGACAGACACAAAGATTTAAAAGGAGGGAGGGGGGGGGGGGGATGGTGGTAAAATTAAAAGAACAGACACTGTGTTGACTAAGTTGAGGACTGCACGTTGCAATTTTGACTGCCAGGGAACAAAATCAGAGTCAGACATAACGTTAAATGACTTGTATAGTATAATACAGACTTTATGTCAACTTACAAGTAGCCTAAAGGGGCTAGAGCTCCAATGTGTAGAAACAAAATGTTTGGTCCAAATGAAGTTTAAGGATGTACACAATCGTGAAGGATTGTAACTCTTCGCCACAATTGAGTAAATATGTTAATAAATCTATAGATAGATATAGATAGATTAAAAAGATAGATTAGATTATAATAGATCAGATAGATAGTTAGATAGATAAATAGATAGTTAGATAGATAAACAGATATATAAATACATATTTAGATAGATTGATAAAAAGATGATAGATTGATAGTCAGACAGATATATAGATACATACATATTTATATATATAGATACATAGATTAGATGAACAGATAAATAGATAGATATAAAGATATATTAGTTAGATAGATAGATCCATAGATCCATAGACAAATAGATTACATAGGTAGTCAGAAAAATAGATATAAATGCATCTTGAAATACGAAGGGCCACAGTAAAGCGAAACAGCGTTTTAATGCTGACCCGCCGGGTCTCTGAACCTAGGTATCTCTTCTTGATATTCTACTTCGGCCACACAATCATTCCTTAAGCCGCTGTCACAGATGATGCTTAACTTCTAATTAACCATTCCTTAAGCCGCTGTCACAGATGATGCTTAACTTCTAATTAACCATTCCTTAAGCCGCTGTCACAGATGATGCTTAATAGGAGCTAAGTATCATATGTGACAGCGACTTAAGGAAGGATTAATTGGGAGTTAATCATTCCTATCTTTAAAATATGTCACAAGGAAACCTAAAATAAAAAAATCGAAACAAACACGCAGACACATGAGAACACACACAAACGGACACATGCGCATCTATCTCCCCATCTTCCCCTGCCCTCACACACACACACACTCACACACATACACACACACACACACACAAACGGACACATACTCACACATGATTAGCAATCCCTTTTGAAAACTACAGTGTAAGTTTTAAGATGACACATAGAGTCTAGTCTACGTTTCGCTGTGGTTTTAAAAACAAATATTTTGTTTACAACAAGTCAAAACAATCATTATTTACATCCAGTTCATTTTAGCTTGGACCTGACGAACTCGCTTAGTCTTTTACCAGATTTGTTTTTTTTTAATTTTTTTAATATTTTTAATTTTTGAACAAAAATAAAACATTAGTCTACTTACTTCAATAGTATATTTTCATATTTCTAAAAGAAAAAAAAAAGACAAACTACTATTCTAAAAATTAAAAATTTTATTTCAATATTCAAAAGCTCCACCAAAGAGTTTAAGAGCTTTAAGAGCCTCGTATTTATATTTAATAAAAACAAGTTTTCCGCTCATTTCTAGATTTTCTATAATTTTGGAAAGCCTTATTTCTGAATTTTTATAAAGATCAGAGACTAATATTTCTAAGTTATGTTCATATTTCTTCAATTTGAAAATGTTATATCTCAAATTTCTGAAAATTTCGAAAACAAATATTATTTCTAAAAAAAAAAAATATTGTAAAATTCATTTAAAAATTAATGGTGCTGAATTATTATATATTTTTTTAGAAATCAAACTTATATGTTTAAAAACCGGTAGACAATTTGAATTTTTACACATTTTAAGAAACTAATATTTTTTAAATGATAAAAATTCCAATTTTCTGAAATTTTAGAAAAAATATTTTTTTTTAAATGTTATAAGACGATGTGGGCACGGGTGGCGGAGCGGCAGAGCGTTCGGATAGCGTACCGAATCCTGGTGAAGGTTCGAATCCTGGTGAAGGCTTGGATTTGTTACCGGCATTGGAGGGTGTCCCTGAGTCTACCCAGCTCTGATTTGTACATGACATTAGTTGGTGTAAAGAAAAGGCGGCTGGGCATAGTGCTCGCCACACAATCCCCTAGAATGCCGTGGCCACAGAAACTGATGAACGCTATTTCACCGGACATGTGGATCAATTAGGTTCGACGAGTACTAAACTAACTACACTTCCTACGTCATAGTTACATTTTAACATAAACTTGTATTCACTTCCAGCCTCAAAGTCATTTTATATTAAACATTTTAAATTAACAATCAAACTAAGAAAAATGGGACTTCTTTTGAAAAATCTGTAAAGATACGTATGCATGCGTGTTTGTGCGCGCATGGGTGCTTGTACACGTAATCTTAACTCCGAAGGTAAGGTTTCTGAGCCTAGGTATAAGGAGTAAGTGTACAAATCCGAGTGACTGACTGTCTGTGTAAAACTGAAGGCACGCTTCCCATCTGAAGACTAAGACTGTTAATACCAAAGATTTGTCAATAGCCAAAACCCTGTTTGTAAAACACGGTGGGAAAAATTGGCTTCATTTAAACAGAGAATTATACTTTAATAACTTCAACTACACAAGTTCAGCTATTATGCTTACTTGAAATTTAAAGTTGTTTTTTCCACCAAATAGTATTTTTTTCTTCTTTTTCTTTCTTTTTATCTATCTCTCTCTCCCTCTTTCTCTTTGTATCTATCTATCTATTTATCTATCTATCTATTTATCTATCTATCTATTTATACATCTATATCACTTTCTTTATTTCTTTCTCTCTTAATGTATCTATATATTTCGTTTTATCCATTTTTTTCTTCCCATCACCATACTTTCTTTCTATTTGTCTATCTATATTTAGTTCTTTATATCACCATATCTCTCTCTCTTTATATCACCATATCTCAATAACTCGCTCTTTCTCTTTGTGTCCATTTTTCTGTAGTTCTATCTTTACTTGTCTTTATCAATATAATTCCCTCTTTATTTGTTTATCTAAAGTGCATAG
Source organism: Anisus vortex (assembly GCA_949126835.1). Classification (NCBI taxonomy): domain Eukaryota; kingdom Metazoa; phylum Mollusca; class Gastropoda; family Planorbidae; genus Anisus; species Anisus vortex. The sequence continues at coordinate 12,777,997 of OX421501.1, forward strand.
CTCTCTCTCTCTCTCTCTATTTTTCTCCCTCTTTCTCTCTGATTGTGTTTTTTAATACCACTATCTACCATTCTGCCTCTCTCACTCTCGTTCTCTCTCTCTCTCTCATTCACCCTATCTCCCTTTCTCGAGTTTTATTTCACTCTTTTTATCTCTTTCCTTTTTCCTCCCCTTTACTATATTATGTCCCATCCATCTCTCTCCCCCCCCCCCCTCCATTTCTTCTATCTCTGATCAAATGTAACATCAGTCGGTAACATAGAGTTCACCCAATTAGAATCTTATTAGCATATTATGCTCTAGTTACAGCCATGTTTGTTTGTTATTTAACAGACAGAGAAATTTAACTTCAATATATTATTATATTATTGTTGTGATTGTCAGATATGTGTATTGCAGATTTTACACAGATCCACCTTTTTGGATTTACTATGACGGAGTCTTTTACTTGAGGTCGACCGAAAATTCGGTTTCGGTTTCGGCGCTGAAATTAGGCACATGGACTCTTTCGGAAAAAAGTTAGCTTTCGGTTTGCTTTCAGTTTCTGCTGAAACTGAAACTGATATTAAATTTCGGTCATCAGCCGAATATCTATTTAATCTTTGTGCAGTCTTTTAAAATATTTCTGTTTATATTTGGTTTCGGCCGAAGGTGTTGTTAAATTTTCGGTTTCGGCTTCGGTTGCATCAAGGAATCGAATAAAGGGATCAAATCATGGACTCGAGTCAATGGATCGAATGAAGCAATTGATAAAATCAATGGAAGACACCACTCACACACTGACAAACACATAAATACACACACGGCTACATTCTTTTCTTTCCTTTTTTGGGGCACACACAATAAAGGCAAGAAATGGCCGCTGGCCAAATTCTAACAGGTGTACGTCTGGGGAGTCGGAAGGAGTACCTCACTCGCAACATCTAATCTTCGCCCGCCCCCCTTCTCCCACGCCCCAAGTTTTCCGCACAGCCCATCATCAAGAGCGTAAGTTATTGCGACTCTTGCTCCCCCCCCCCCCCAACCCCCTCACCTTCCTTTCAGGGACGATAAGGCAGGGCCGCCATTAACCGATAAGCCGAAAAACAAGACCCGGATGGGGCAACGAGCCGGAAGGGGCAAACTAGCCGAGTTATCAATTTTATTTCCCCGCGAGAGATGAAAGAGGGAGAAAGGGGGGGGGGGCGAAACAGGCGGACGATTCTGAAGCAGGTTTGGGGAGAGGGCTGGTGCAAAGGGGGGGGGGGGGCGAACCTAGGGAGTCAGGACAGGAAGAAAGTTAATAAATTATATATGATACGTGAGAATTAGTTCTATCACCATAGGCGTCCCCACAAATTATGGGCGGAATGGCATGGGGGCCGAAGGGGACATTAGCCCACCACATAGAAATACATTTTTTTTTCTGTAAAACAATACTAAAATATTGGCCTACCTCCCCCCCCCCCCCCAGAGCCCATCCTACCCTTTACAATTTATTTTCCAGAAAAAAAAGTTTTTATAAACAGGAGTTGTCACTGCCTGTTCAATATGTATGAAAGCACTTATGTCTGCGTGATATAAGTATGCACTTTTTATACCATTCAGTTAGTCTATAGCATGAGTTCTCAACTTGTGGTTCACTTACCCCATGTACTAAGCCGAATGACCACTGAGTGATATACAATGACTACAACCAGGGATCTCAAACTCGGATTTAGGCATGTACACATTTTATCACTTAAGAGATTATGTCTAGGGCCGCAGCCCCCCCCCCCCCCACCCCCCCCTTCAAACAACCCGACCCTAGTAAACCAAAAAAAATGTTCGTACATCTTAGCTCATTTTAATACTTATCACTAATAATAGGTATGATACGTAGATAGATACAATTAACAATAAAATTTAATGTGTATCAGTACTAGCTGTCTGAATTTCACGAATAGTACATTTTGTGTAAGCTTACTGGCGGGCCACGAAAATCTACTTGGTGGGCTGCATGTGGCCCGCAAACCGCGTCTTTGAGACCCCTAGACTAGAACCTTCACGGGTAAAGACGAAAAGCAAAGAAAGTGGCGACTTTCTAAAAGTTCTGTGTTTGGATTCAATTGAGTTAAATCGGTTAAGATGCCAATGACATGGTTTTATATTATCTTTACATTACAGACGCTCCTTCTATAAAGAGGATTATTGCGTCCTAGGCACATCCGTGGTTTGAGCTTAGTCCTGTATTTCTATTATTAGTGTTTTAAATGATGTTAAGTTATTTGTTTTCCTGGTTTGTTCAGGCAACCCATTCCATGCCCGGGTGCCACTCGGGAAGAAAGTATACTTGTATGCATTTGTTCTCGCATAAGGAATAAGGAAAGTGTTTTTGGTCCTTATGTTTATCTGAACATTGTAATTGATTGTTACTACTTTACTCTTTGCCCTTCTGTCCTCTAGTGTTTCTGGGTTTAGTGATTGGTGTTTCTCTGGTCAGTTGTGAATATTCGCTAGTAATGAACTTTGCAGCTCTTTTCCTAAAAAGAGAACCTAGAATAAAAGTATATAAATGTTCATGGATTCACTACATTCTTGTAAAATGCTTTGCTCATCTATTATTTGATTTAAGGGGTTAGTGGAGAAGTACGGGAAAGTTGTGGGTATTCAATAATCAAAAGTGTCTTTGAAGGATACGGGAGAAAAAAGAAGGTTGAGAACCTATGGTCTATATTGTCACACAATCTGACTGATCATTGCCTCTTAGGGACATAGTTTTGTCAAATTTTCATACCCATATTTGACTTTTAAATATCTACATTTGTAAGGGAGATAGAAGAAACTAACAATAGTATATATATGAATCCAACATAATATATAGGCATATACATATATATATATATATATATTAATCTCTACTTATTATTATATATATATATAATGCATTAATATACATATTAAAATCAATATAATAGGCCCTAAACCCCATTTAAAATATATACTGAACATAAATATATACTGAGCCCCACATAAATATATATTGAATCCCAACTTAAATTAATATATATATTAAACCCCACTAAATATATATATTAAACCCCACATAAAATTAATATTAAACTGTACATAAAATATCTTACATTAAACCCCAATATAAATATCAATTGAAATTCACATACAATTTATTACATAAAACCACAATTTAAATATCTATTAAACTTCACATAAAATATATTACATTAAACCCAAATATAAATATCTATAGAACTTCACATAAAATATACATGCAACCTAACCCCATTTTCTCCAACAGCGTTAAGTCCCTCTTCTAGTTCCATATATGATAGAAAAGGACGTTATTACGAGTGGTGTCTGCCAAAGAGTAACATTCGATTCATGACTCCAGAACACATTGCAGATGGTTATAAAGCGAGTTATAAAGTGAGTAGTCGAGCCCCATGGCGAGTTATAGGTTATAGAAATGAATCTAAAACAGTGGTCTCAAACACGTGGCCCGCGGTCCGCTTATGGCTCACCTGTT